>JAVIAB010000050.1:66476216-66501216 GCA_032433765.1 Megaustenia siamemsis
ATGAAGTATATTAGTATCGCAAAGTAGTGCAGTATGAGACTGAAAATATGTAAAGATAATGTGACATATGAAGTATATTAGTATCGCAAAGTAGTGCGGTATGAGACTTCACCCTATGAGGCCAGGACAATTAGTGAGCGGTATGGGTGTCAGTGCATTTCCTCCCTGTTATTTCTTTCCACAACCTATTTTCAACTTAGCCGACGGACCCATATAATGCTACCAGTTAAAAACAACGAGATCGGAGTTAAAATTAACATGTTCACAACATTCAACACCCTGATCGATCGTTGATCATCATCATCATCATTATCATCATCACCATCATCATTATCATCTCCATCATCATGTGTCTGCCATACAGTTTGGCGTAGGCAATCATGTCCTTCCACAATTCTCATTCCATATATACCGTATATATGTATACCGTATATATGTATACCGTATATATGTAGACCGTATATATGTATACCGTATATATGTATACCGTATCAATTCTGTGGGTGACTTTTTTCCGTGCCATTACACCAAGCTAACCAGTATCTTCTCCCTTTGTCGTCCGCGATCTCTCTTTCCCTGTATTTTGCCAGCTGTAACCAAGTGTTCCAACTATACTCTTTACATTATGTGCTCGAGAAATGCTGATTTTTTTCTTTCTGATGTTTCTTAGAAGCTCCCTTTTTGTGTTGGCCTCTTTGAGAATTTCCTCGTCGGTCTTTTTCACTCCCTATGGAACTCCCAACATTTCTTTAAGAAATCCCATTCATGTGGTCTCCAATCGTTTTTCCATTCTGTCAGCTGTCCATTATTCACTTCCATAGGTCAGAATTGACTCTATAAAGCACCGCCAACTGTCTTTCTCACTTGTATTGACATAGAAATGTTGCACCAGATATTTTTCATTTTATGAAATTTTCTTTTGGCCTGAGCTTCTCTATATAATTCTGTGTGCATCTTTTATCTGATATTATTATTGTGCCCAAGTATTTAACCCTCTGCTCTTGTTTGTTGATAAATAAACAAAAAGTATTTAACCCTCTGCTCTTGTTTGTTGATAAATAAACAAAAAGTATTAAACCCTCTGCTCTTGTTTGTTGATAAATAAACAAAAAGTATTTAACCCTTCGCTCTTGTTTGTTGATAAATAAACAAAAAGTATTTAACCCTCTGCTCCTGTTTGTTGAAAAATAAACAAAAAGTATTTAACCCTCTACTCTTGTTTGTTGATAAATAAACAAAAAAGTATTTAACCATCTGCTCTTGTTTGTTGATAAATAAACAAAAAGTATTTTTAAAATTTAGATTGTAGATGAGAGTGCTTCACCATAAATGAAGACCTAAATTCTCTTAAAATGGCTGACGTCACGACTTTATTTATTGCTCCGTGTGGTCATCTCATGCGAGGTATGTAGCACACGCTCTAGCACGGCTGGTTCCTGCAGACGTTTATTTTAAACAAGCTGGTAACATTGAGGTAAATATCCGATAGGTGGAGCCACTGGAGTTGGCTCGCAGGTTATTGTGAGGGCGATCCTCAGGCAAATATTGTTCCTGTTCACGTTCAAACTGTTGCCGGTTATTTACAAATAGGATTCTTCTTCATCAAGATACGCCACAGCGGGGATTCCAGAGGGCCTTATCGGGAATGTAAGAATGGAATTAGTGCACTCCTATAATCAAGGTTATTATTATTATCATCATCAACAACATTTCAGTCTCTTACGGAGTACAAGACGTTAACTAACCGATATGAAATGTATTAAGATAACAAGACAGTCTTTGCTCGTGGTAACAAAGGTGAACTCAGTACAGTTGAAAATAACTCAAAGATGATAGTTATATATATATGTAGTTGGTTATATGCATGTATATATATATATATATATATATATATATAAAATATATATAGTTGGTTATATGCATATATATATATATATATATGTAGCTGGTTATATGCATGTATATATATATATATATTTATATAAATATATATAGTTGGTTATATGCATATATATATAGAAAGAGTTGGTTATATGCATATATATATATATATATATATATAGTTGGTTATATGCATATATATAATATATATATATATATAGTTGGTTATGTGCATATATATATAGTTGTTTATATGCATATATATAGTTGGTTATATGGATATATATAATAGAGTTGGTTATATGCATATATATATATATAGTTGGTTATATGCATATATATATATATATATAGAGAGAGAGAGTTGCTTATATGCATATATATATATATATATATATATATACTTGGTTATATGCATATATATATATAGTTGGTTATATGCATATATATATATATATATATATATTGTAGATCTTTGGCACATTATTTTTGGGGATTATGTGGTCAGTATTACACTCGTGCCGTTTTTCTTCCCTGGAAAGGAAAACCTTGTACTCATTTAATGAAGCTGTCGATAAGAATCAAACCAGGCTTCTTGTCCTAACTAGTCCAGTTCGCTAACCACTGAGCTATCGTGACTCTTTTATGTTGTTGTTAAGAACAAAGCAATTATTAAAGTCAAAGACGTTGATAACTAAAACGTTTCTATTACAGTATTAGAGCATTCTGACGGGCTAGTAGAAAAATGATATGAAACTAGTAGCGATATAAATAGAGCCAAGCACAAGGTAACAGAAATAGTCCACGCGAGCAGTTTTAGCTGTGTGCCAGGGAAACAAAGATCATAGGGTGTGAGAAGCACAGACGACCTTGAAGCTGGTAGCTTTGACGAGTAGCTGATTAAAAATCATCTGAGCGCGAACAAATGGTGTCGAGTCCTGTCTTAATATCCCACGGGAGGTAGGAACCGAGGCCCAGGTCGTGCTGTGATATTGCACCGTGTGTGGAGAGCTAGCCCCTAACTGAGGAAACTGTCAGTGATTTCACAGCTCTCGCGTTAGTTCTAGATCACTTCAGATTTTAAGTGACAAGAATTGATGTTTGGACAGTGTTGCTGCAGTCACGTGATGTCTGTTAGAAATACAACATGAGTTTAATTACAATATCATTGCAGATTTTCTTCCATGTGTTCTTTTTAAGAATTTGCCAAATGGGCAGGCTTTGACGATCCCTGATTTCAGTGGTCCCATTTCCCCCATTGCGTTCAAAATGTTGAGTTACTAGCGTTTCAAATTCTGCATTGTTTGACTGCAACTATTGCATTTATTCTTTAATGTATATTTGGCTTTAACATTTTCTTCTTTTTGTTATTCTTGCGCTATAAGTCCAAAGATCCTCATCAATCTCGGTCTCGTGTAGCAAAGGACCAAACTATCTGAGATGAAAAACTAGAAGCTATAGTGGCGCAAACGAATGCATTAGTGATGGGTTATTATCATCTTCTTGTCTAGTCTCCCTATCAAAGGCTGCATCCCTTACTATGGAGCGCCATGTCATCTTGAATCTTGCCTTGATGGTGCACCGTTTTATCTGCTCATCTCTGGATGTTATCAGTCCATTTGATGATGCACTATCATCGTTTTATCTGTTCATCTCTGGATGTTATCAGTCCACTTGATGGTGCACCAATCATCGTTTTATCTGCTCATCTCTGGATGTTATCAGTCCACTTGATGGTGCACTATCATCGTTTTATGTGCTCATCTCTGGATGTTATCAGTCCACTTGATGGTGCACCAATCATCGTTTTATCTGCTCATCTCTGGATGTTATCAGTACACTTGATGGTGCACTATCATCGTTTTATGTGCTCATCTCTGGATGTTATCAGTCCACTTGATGGTGCACTATCATCGTTTTATCTGCTCATCTATGGATGTTATCAGTCCACTTGATGGTGCACTATCATCGTTTTATGTGCTCATCTCTGGATGTTATCAGTACACTTGATGGTGCACCAATCATCGTTTTATCTGCTCATCTCTGGATGTTATCAGTCCACTTGATGGTGCACTATCATCGTTTTATGTGCTCATCTCTGGATGTTATCAGTACACTTGATGGTGCACTATCATCGTTTTATGTGCTCATCTCTGGATGTTATCAGTCCACTTGATGGTGCACTATCATCGTTTTATCTGCTCATCTCTGGATGTTATCAGTCCACTTGATGGTGCACTATCATCGTTTTATGTGCTCATCTCTGGATGTTATCAGTACACTTGATGGTGCACCAATCATCGTTTTATCTGCTCATCTCTGGATGTTATCAGTCCACTTGATGGTGCACTATCATCGTTTTATGTGCTCATCTCTGGATGTTATCAGTACACTTGATGGTGCACCAATCATTGTTTTATCTCCTCATCTCTTGATGTTATTAGTCAACTATATATCTTTATATCTCTATATATCTATATATAGAGATCTATATATCTTGCGTGAAGAACAGGCGGGGTTTAGAAAAGGGAGAAGCTGTCTTGACCATATTTTCACTCTACGACTTATATTGGAGGAACACATTGAAAAGCAAAAACCTTTTGTACTTAACTTCATCGACTTCAAAAAAGCATTTGATAGTATTCATAGAGATTCTTTGTGGAAAATTCTGAAGCAATATGGTTTACCATAAAAAATCATAAATATTATCAAAGACATGTATGATGGTTACACATGTGCAGTTCGAACAGAGGAAGGACTGAGCGAATGTTTCCCAATAGAAACTGGGGTTAAACAAGGATGTATTTTATCGCCCTTGTTATTTGGAATTGTTATCGACTTCATAATGAAGAAATGCTGCACTGGTAATAAAGGCATCGAATGGATACAAGGAGACCATTTGGAGGACCTCGACTTTGCTGATGATATAGTTCTCATCAGCAGTCAGATAAAAACGATGCAGGAAAACACAAATGAATTATCATCAATAGCCAGTAAAATTGGGCTTGAGATCAATCATGAAAAGACTAAAGTCATGAAAAGTTTAATTTCAACAGGTGACAAAATATACATGGAAAACAAACCAGTAGAAGAGATTGATCACTTTATCTATCTTGGAAGTCACATTGATCGAGAAGGGGATACGAGTAAAGAAATTAGAATCAGAATGGCTAAAGCAGCAATGTCTTTCAGAAGCCTTGAAAAGTTGTGGAAATCAAAACTCATCAGCACAAACACAAAACTTAGGCTATTCAAATCAAATGTACTATCAACCCTTACGTATGCGTGTGAAAGCTGGAAAACAACAAGAGATATAGAAACAAAGTTGAACGCATTCGAAAATAAATGTCTAAGGAAAATACTTGGTATAGCATGGAACGAATTCAAAACAAACGAGGAAATTAGAGAAATCGCCAATCAACCTCTTATATCTTCAGTAATAAAGAAAAGACGATGGTCATACGTTGGACATGTGATGAGAAGAGATAATAACCGAATATCAAAGCAAGCCCTCATATGGGAAACAACAGGTAAAAGAAAAAGAGGAAGACCCAGGGAGACACTGAGAAGAACATTGATGAGAGAGGCAAGAGCAGCAGGAATCGGCTCCATCAATGAGATAGAGCTGCTTGCACAGAACAGAGACAGATGGCGAGATTTGATAAAATATCTTTAAAAGAAAACTGCTAGAACAAAAAATTCATATAGGAGAAGGTGTATCTTGGTCTACGCCCTATGGGCCGGTTACGGCTCGAAAGGTCAATAGATATATCTTTGGCAACCTTCGTTTACCATGTATTTTCATTTCAAAATTACTTTCAGTTGGTTTTTGTGCTTCTTTATATGTTAAATCGTTATTTCCTCATTTCCCGCTGTTTCAAAGCTTCATTGTTTGCTTTATTCTGCCCATCCAATTCTTTCAAGTCTTGTATAAATCTACATTTCAAGGGTTTCAATTCTCTTCTCTGTTTTCTTAATAAGTGTCAATGTTTCTGCGTCAAACAGGATCGTTGAGTACATATAGTGCTTCATTATTCTCAGCTTTAGTTCTGGTGTCATTATTACTCAGTTAATGGCCCGCACAGAATCTAACCATCACCAACATTGTGTTTTGTCGTAATTAATATCAAGGATGGATACCTCCAACTATCAAGGAGGGATCAAGTCATCATACTTCGCCTACGCGCTGACCACAACAGAATGAGAAACCACATGTTCTTCAAACCCAAAATAGGAACTACCAGCCAATGCCACTGTACACTGGATACCATGACAACAAAACATGTTCTACAGGACTGCCCCCAGTACACAGACCTGAGAAGGACAATGTGGTCCACACCCACCTCCCTGGAAGAGAAACTATACGGGGCAACTGAATCACTTAAACACACAGCTGCCTTATTAAGAGAGTCCGAAATCCTAGTCTGAATGAGCCATGATCGCAGAAGAAAAGGAAGAAGATATCAAGGATGTAACCTCGATCTTATGAATGTCAATTAATTTCTCACTAAAAAGAGTGATAGACTAGATCGTGTCATAGTTCAGTTCATAAATTAATTATGAACACATCCGAATGGTTATTGAAGCGAGCTACTTGTAAACCGAGAAGCCCAGAGATTAGCAAACGACTTAGAGGATAAATTATAGGATCTCCGATTGGGCCAATCCGATGAATAAAATTACTGGAGATATTCTCAGAAGATAGTCAAAAACACTTTAGATCATCCGATACTAGACAGAAACGCCACGACTGGCTCGTTAAAAACAACGAAGGAATCACCATCTTTTAAATGTGAAGGATACACAATACAGAGCCTAACAAAATAATCGGATGTCAACACTTAAAAATATAACCTTCACAAATATATATACACAAGGGTTTAATATAGAGATGATCCTAGATATGTGGCTTAGCAATAATAAAGAGGAATTTAAGATGCATGCAAAAGACTTAACACATTGTAATTATCAAAGAGCTGTCTATGAACCGCAGTAGTCTATCTCTAATCCTAGCGGTGAAACAAAACTGTTGGCAAAGCTGGCGTATTAACTAACAAAAAACGACGTAGGAATTGCCTCCACATTCTAAGCTGACGTATTAACTAACAAGACAATGTATGGTCGGTATCACGCTAAGCCGCCCTACTTTCACGGGAAAGAAAAGAAAGCTGATCCGTTTTCAGGGTTGGTTGAACTCCAAAGTCGCTTTGCCCGAAACAAAGGGTACGTCATGTCTAGGGTTTGAACTCGGAGACTTCTTGTCAGCAGTCAGTGCATTAACCATTCAGCCAGCGCGACTTTAAAGCTACTGTTACCATGGTGACAACACTTAAATGTTTACCCAGGCATCTGTTCATTATCTACTACAAAGCTGTAGAAGGGGTATCACAAATTCATGTCATTACCAAGCGTTGTGTCCGGCTCGGCCTGCAAGAGACCTCCGTTTAGTATCTTGACAGACCCAGTCTGAAAGAAACCAACGTCAGTATCATGACCGACCCAGTCTGGAAGATACTTCTAATCATTATCAGGACCGACTCAGCCTGGAAGAGACCTCCGATAAATATCAGGACCGATCCAAACTGGAAGAGACCTCCGGTAAGTATCAGGACCGACCCAACCTAGAAGAGACCTCCGATAAGTATTAGAACCGACCTAACCTGGAAGAGACCTCCGTAAGTATCAGGATCGACCCAACCTAGAAGAGACCTCCGATAAGTATTAGAACCGACCTAACCTGGAAGAGACCTCCGGTAAGTATCAGGACCGACCCAGCCTGGAAGAGACCTCCGGTAAGTATCAGGACCGACCCAACCTGGACAAGATCTCCAGTAAGTATCAAGACCGACCCAGCCTGGAAGAGACATCCGATCAGTATCAGGACCGACCCAGCCTGGAAGAGACATCCGATCAGTATCAGGACCGACCCAGCCTGGAAGAGACATCCGATCAGTATCAAGACCGACCCGGCCTGGAAGAGACATCCGATCAGTATCAAGACCTACCCAATCTGGAAGAGACCTGCGATAAGTATCAGGACCGACCCAGCCTGGAAGAGACATCCTATCAGTATCAAGACCTACCCAATCTGGAAGAGGTCTAAATAGCAAGCTACCAACTTTTGACAAATGTTTTGTGTGGATTTCAAACCACCGGGGACCTGCACCACAGGAGGTCGCCAATATAATGGAGAGGCTGACTGGCATGTTAAGTTCAAGCAGTCAATTTACTTACAGTGCGAGAGCTCTCCAGATTTCTTTTATCTGCAGCACTCACTATAACATTTATAATAATGGCGCTGAACCGCGAAAAGGATATAGTTGAATGAACATACAAATAAAGATATGTTGTTTACTATTAATACATCTACCATCATCTTTACCTCTAGCACTACCACTGCTACAATTACTTGCTTGGTGTTCAACCGATTTCTAAAGGAATAGTTAGACCTCGTTGTCATGCGCTCATGAAAGGGGTGTTAAATGGGCGTGGATGTGTTGCTGTGGTTTGCAGTATAATCGGGATATTTGCACCTTGCGGTCCAATACATCCGATTTCAGCACGGCATTTTCTAGTACCAGGTTGCCTTTCCTCTCGAACCCTCCTTACGTGGCCAGACTATATATGAGAGTACCGTTAGTCTGCTTTTAGGAGCACCTCAAAGAGGTGTAGTAGGATCTGCATGGTTGTCGTTCATCGATTTCGGCTCAAGCTGTTACTTAACGTCGCGTTAGCTATCACGACAACTATACAACTACTACTACTACTGCTTCTGCTTCTGTTGTTGCTACAGCAACAACAACAACAACTACTACTACTACTAATAATAATAATAACAATACATAACACTGTTATAATTACTACTACTGCTAGCTTTACTAGTGGTAAAGTACTAGTTCACACAGTACTAATACTACTAATACTACTTTAACACTACTATTACTAATAATAGTAATAATAATACAACCATTATCATAACTACTACTGCTGCTGTTTCAACTGCCACCACCACAATAACCATCACCACAATAACCACCACCACAACCACTACCACTACTACTACTACTACTACTCTACAACTATCTTAACGACTACAGATCTGTTTTAATCACATCATCTACTAGATCGTATTCATCCTATGATTGTACTCATTCACTCCAATTATTATTTTCTATCGTTCTCTTCTCCATAACTCACTTTCTACTTCTTCTATATATTTCTCCAAATACTCCTTCCTTATCTTCCTCGTACAAGCTGGTAACTCCTAAACTCTGTATACATAACCGCAAGCAACTTTTTTGAGAATGCTTATTTCCCTTTTCTACATTTCAAAAACGAGTATTTTATTTGCTGAAGATGCCTGAAGTTCGGATGATAGAATAAGGGAACCGACAAGCGTCTCTGAACACAAACCTCGAAAACACTGCATGAAAAGTGTGGCTGAGGTTAAGTACCGTCTCAAGCTGTGTGCCATCAAATGAGGCGGGTTCCAGTCCTACAGAAATCGACTGTAATCTAAAATGAATCTGAGATGAGTTTACCGAATGCACCAGCAAGAAGATTACCTGTAGCCCCCACATTGCTTTGTGAGATGTTAAACGAGATGGATGTAAAGCTTCATGGAGGGTTGGTAAAGTTAAAGATATGAACATCGAATTTGGTTTATGTATAATGATGACGATCTATGACAAATTTCAAATAAAACTGATCGACTCATGTTTAATTTATACCTTACAGCAAGACTAAAACATGTTATAATATATACCTTACACAAGGACTATGTTCTAATTTATACCATACCTCAAGATTAAATTATGGTCCACTTTATATCTTACTGCAGATTAAATTATGTTCTAATTTATAAGTTACTGCAACACTATATAAAATGTGTTCTAATTTATACTCACCGCAAGACTAAGCTATGTTCTAATTTATATCTTACAGCAAAACTAAAATATGTTCAAATTTATATCTACAAGAAGACTAAAATATGTTCAAATGTATATTTTACTGTAAGACTAAATATGTTTTAATTTATACATTACAGCAGGACTAAGCTATGTTCTAACTTAGTTCGATACACAAAGTACAAGTTATTTACTGATACTTACATCACTTGGCAATACAATCCATTATTCACATTAATGTCATTACCACGTCTGTCACTATTATTAGTACAACAGTCTACTAACTATATTAGTTATTAGTAGAGCCAGTCTTGACACATGGATGTGAATAATGGATAATAGGACAACAGACAAAAAAATCACTGGAGTCTGTAGAAATGTGGTTTTACAGAACAATGTTGAGAATACCAAGGACAGCAAGAAGAGTAATGAAAACGTTCTGAAAGAGACCAAACCAAAAAGAGTGCCAATTTCCAATATTAGGAAGAAACAATAATCATTTTTTGGCCATGTAATGTGAAAAGAACAGCTGAAATATATTGTAATAACTGGGGAAAAATGAGGGACGAAGAGATAGAGGGGAGCAAAGAGAAAAGATACTTGACAGCTTAAGAGAATGGCTTGGCAGAAGGTCAACAGAAATGATAAATAACTGTCGTGATCGAAAGTTATTGAGAGACATGATCACCTACGCCAGCAGGCCCGGTACTTGATGATGATGATGACACTAGTTACACTGTGACTACTTTATACTATTACAATTGTAACTACTACAGAAAATACAACTCTACTGAAACTATTAATCCTGCAAATGATTACTGTTATAACTAGTCAAACAAATATTGTTTTAACAATCTATTAATTATAATAGAAATATATTATAACGACTATTATGACCATTGTTGTAATTACGAAGATGGGTTAAAAAAGTTGTGTACTTTACTATTACTCTACTAATTTGTACTGGGAGCAAACAGCAATAATAAAATATAACAAGGAGAACGCCACATCCATTGATATAAAAAGAGGAGTAAGACAAGGATGCATCCTATCACCAAGCTTGTTCAATTTATACACTGAGCAAATCTTTAAAAACATCAATGAGATGTCAGGCCTTAACATTAATGGGAAAATAATGAATAACCTAAGATATGCTGATGATACTGTACTACAAGAGGAAAATCCTACAGATCTACAATAATTACTTAATGTAATAAACATGACAAGCAAAAAATATGGACTAGATATGAATATCAAAAAGATTAAAACTATGATCATAAACAAAGAAAATTTACAAGACCTACAATTAAATATCAAAGTTGAAGGAATACATCTAGAGACAGTCCAGAGCTACAACTACCTGGGACATATTATAACCAGTGATGGAAAATGTACAACTGAAATAAATAAAAGAATAGGAATGGCAAAAAGTAATTTCAATGCCATGAAAAATATACTAACATCAAAACAAATAACACCAGGGCTAAAACTAAGAATAGCAAAATGCTACATCTTCTCAATATTCCTGTATGGTGCAGAAACATGGACATTAGACCAGAAAACAGAACAGAAAATTGAGGCCTTTGAAATGTGGATTTATAGAAGAATAGGTAGAATTGGATGGAAAGAAAAGAAAACAAACGAGGAAGTTTTAAAACAACTAAAAATGAAGAAAGAACTACTAAACACAATTAGAGCAAGACAAATGAAATTGTTTGGTCATGTTAAAAGACACAACAGTCTAATAAAAGTAATATTAGAAGGGAAAATACAAGGTAAAAGTGGCAGAGGCAGACCAAGACTAACATGGACGAGTAACATCAAAAGATGGACAAGTCAGCCTATGGTAATCTGCACCATCAAGGCGAGAGACAGAGTGGAATGGCGCTCCATATTAGTCAACCTTCGATGCGGAGACGGCACTCATTGATGATGACTTTACTATAAAGGTATGCTTTTATCCACTTCAGTAAATGACACTGAGAATTTGGTAGCATATATAAAGCAGTACGACCTGACGTGATACTGACCATATAGATTCATAAACGTATCGGTGATAGACGAAAAAAAATTATAGGGACATTAACACCTTATTCATCATACGCCACACAACACGATGATTTCACTCACTTTTTCACTTTTTTGTCTTTATGACCATTTATTATGTGCATTGCGTACCACTGAAGATGCCGTTTTTGTAACTCAAATGTCATCTCTCTTACTTTTTCTACTTTTGTATTCTTAACGTGTAATTTTTCTACAGTAACTCAAACGTAACTCTCCTATCTTTCTATGATTTGATTCTTAATGCGCCATTTTTCTAGAGTAACTCAAACTTCAACTTTATTATCTTTCTTATATTAGATTCCTAATGCGCCATTTTTCTACAGTTACTCAAACTTCAACTTTATTATCTTTCTAATATTAGATTCCTAATGCGCCATTTTTCTACAGTTACTCAAACTTCAACTTTATTATCTTTCTAATATTAGATTCCTAATGCGCCATTTTTCTACAGTTACTCAAACTTCAACACTTCTATTTTTCTATTATTGTTTCCTAATGCGCCATTTTTCTAGAATAACTTGTATATCTTTCAATTATTAGATTCATAATACGTCATTTTTCTACAGTAACTCAAACGTCATCTCTCCTATCTTTCAATTATTAGATTCATAATACGTCATTTTTCTACAGTAACTCAAACGTCATCTCTCCTATCTTTCTTCTATTTGACTCCAACTCTACGGCACCAGCTCTATTTCCACATAAAGGTCAAGGTAGAGTCCGAGACTTGAACCGGCGTCTTAGCACGCGAGTCTCCACCCATATGTGCTCGGCCGCCTATCCAGAAATGTTCGGAGATTTCTGTATAGTGTCGCCTCAAGCATCGAAACTCAGATGCGAGGCAACATTCCTCACCTTCCCAGGATAATACCCTGGTACCCATTTCTGCCAACGGCTGGGTCGACCGTGGGGGTATTTTTTTTTTCCAACCACGAGTACAATTCACACTGCTCCCAGCGGGAATCGAACACGGGTTGTCCGAATGTCGGTAGTCCAGTCGGGTAGTTTTCCCAACTCGGCTACCGAGGCCCCCTATTTTCACATTGCTTAGGGAAAGGAATATTTTGTCTAAGGATCCGCAAGTGCATTTTATAATGGCATTAAGAACGGCAATCACTGACGTAGTGAACGCACGTCAACTATCCCAACAGGTCCATACTTTAGCTGCATCAATTGTTTAATACCACACTTATCAAATTTACCGTTTCAGTTATCACCAGCCCAGACTCGCTCTGGATACATTTATCATCAATGATAAAATCAATAGGGGATAAACGTTGCAAAACTTTATACAAACAGTTTCAATTTGCTCGAACCGAACATCAAAGCAGATCTGGAATTTACAAATGTACGTCGTCTAAGGTTTCTCTGAATGCTTTGATGCTTTGACAAGTGTTCCCCTTTAGTTGTTAGCTAGTAGCTATTTGATGTACATATTGTAACTATTCCTGTAAAAGTGTATTGATTCTTCTGCGGTTGTTCAAGAATCGCAAAGAAGGTCAAAGAAGCTGTTATATTATACTTGAAATATGTAAAACCATTTTAGTTGCTCTCAATTTCTGTAGTGATCAAGTGATCTGGAACACATATTAATATCTTTATTGTTTGGATATGTGCACTCAATAGCAGCTCTTTTCTTCTAACTTTACCCAGTGATCATCGCCAGCTGTGGACATGTTTTGGGAAAAGGTAAGTGAGTTGATGTTCAAAATGAAATTTCTCATCATCGTCGGATAGGCTTTCCAGTCCAGTCAAGGATGTCACCATTTAGCTACTCCATCACTTCTCATCTACACAACGAAGGTTGAATTCCATGGAATGCCATTCTACTTTGTCACTTGCGTTGATGATGCATTCTATGATAGATTTAACACTTCACCTATTAATATTGTCGATAAATTTGATACTTTGCCTGCCCTTTTTTCTATTTCCCCTGTACTTTACTTTCTTCTCAGGACCCTTCCAAACTTAATATTTCTCTTTGACTTGCTTGTTCTCTTCTCTCTTTCTCTTCTACCTTTCAGCTCCACGTGGAGCATAGGTCTTCAACAAACACTTTCCAAGTCGTTCTGTTTCTTGCCATTCTTTTAAGATTATTCCATGTCTTCCACATCATCTTCATCTCTGCTTCTGTCTGTCTTCTCCAAGAATTCCTTGGTCTTTCTCTTTGTCTTTTCCCCTGGGGACTCAAAAAAAGGGCCTGTTGTGTAATACTCTCGGTTGGCTCCCGCAAGTGTGTGTCCTATCCAGCGCCATCGTCTTCGCTGTATCTCTTTATCCACTGGTATTTGACTGGTACATTTCCATAATTCTATGTTAGTGATTTTGCCCTGCCATTTCCATCCTTTTATTATGCATTTGTCTTGCTTGTTACCTGCCTAAATCAGTGTACTCAAGTCTTTGATATATATTTTGCTCATAGTCCCCTTCTTCATCTTTCAATAACTATATCCTTACCTATCGATCTCTCAAAGTCATTGTCACGTTTCATTTGGTCCAATATTTGAGTTACCTTTGCTATATACATTTTGCTGGTACGTTTTCTTTAATTTTCAGTTCCCTTCAACTACTCCAATTAGATGTTTTGTCTGCTGAATGCATTTTAATGATCCATCTGTAATATTGTATCTCAAATAATGAAATGTTCTCTTCAGCGATCTCAGCTAGAGTGAAAGGTTTGCATCCATGAAGGATAGTTGGAAAGATAAAGGTCTTGAGTGAAATTAGCTTCATAAAATAATTAGACTGTGTTAAAAGATACTTCATTTTCAGAAGTAAAGGCATCACGATGCACCAAGATGCGTAGAGATGCGAAGCTGCTGTAAAGCTGATGATAATAGCAATACTAAAAATAGAATAAAAAAGTGGTATGGTGACAGCTTTACGTGGTAATAGACAAAACATTTTGTTCATTTTATTGTTTTGTCCATTACCACGTAAAGCTGTCACCATACCACTTTCTTTCTTCTTTTTTTATTAGTATTGCTACTTCATTTTCATTATTCTTGTGAAACAGTTATCAGTTTTACTTTATTTTTTTTTTAAACAATCTCTGTAATTTGTGATGAGTGATGAGTGATGAGTGATTCTACATACTCGAACTTGGTAGCAGTTTCCATCTAGTCGTTTATGATCTGAAATATGAAACTTTAAAGATGTTGAATTTTTATTTAGAATCTCAACGTGAATGTCTGAATGCGACAAAAGAAGAAAAATCACATCGGGTTACAAGAAAGTCGCTAATTACCGACCAACAGTGGTCTATCCTCGAGCTTACGTAATATCGCTTCTGCTTGTCTATGTTGATTCATGTCTCTGACTATATAGATACTTGTACTTGTCTATGTTTGTCCATGTTTACTTGTCTATGTTTGTCTATATTTACTTGTCTATGTTTGTCCATGTTTACTTGTCTATGTTTGTCCATGTTTACCTGTCTATGTTTGTCCATGCTTACTTGTATATGTTTGTCTGTTTACCTGTCTGTGTTTACCCATGTTTACCTGTCTATGTTTGTCCATATTTACTTGTCTATGTTTGTCCATGTTTACCTGTCTATGTTTATCCATGTTTATGACCATGTTTCAGACTGCCCATATTGTGAGGAGACTGTTGTATTGTTGTAGACAAAAGTTGAAGAAAGTGGATGGACATAGATTACACCTAACGTAACCTCATCCTACAATGTAAAGAAACAAAAACACAATACAAAATATAAACTGCTAATTAACAAAATGTCCACAGGGAACCTCCCCGGTAAAAGTATTAAAAGATAAATATAGTCCAGAACAGAAATTGTGGATGCTAAAAAAAAAGCCCATCTGAAATTCCTGCAGACAAATTAAAGAACACAGCCCAAAAATAAACTAGCGTACAAACATAAAGAAAATAATCGGAAACAGAAATTATTGATGAGCAAAATGTCAACAAGAAACGTCCCGGTAAATCAGAAAAAACAAGCCGGAGACTAAGATGTCAAAGTATTTACGTCAGCATTCTTTGGTATCAGGTTAAACTCGATCAATGCTGTTGTGGAAACGACTTCTTTCTGTCACTGTTACCGTGCTTGTCTCGTTTGTCGGACGCTTGTCCGATACTTCACTTAGAATTTGAGATGATAAAATCTAATTAGCTGTCGATTAAATTAGACCAGATTTTCATAAGATACAGACATAAGTTATTAACGTCTGGCAAGTAATTACATCAGCCAGAAATTATGCTGATATGGGGTTTCAAAACTCACACACACACACATATATATATATATATATATATATATATATATATATATATATATATATATGTGTGTGTGTGTATATGTGTGTCTGTGTGTGTGTGTGTGTGTGTGTGTGTGGTGACTTCCGGTTAATACAACGGATAGGCGACAGGAACTGTTGAGGCTCTGTTTGAAAAGTGCTCCTTGTTGCAGTTTCATCATATTCCAAGTTCGGCTTGCTGCTGGAGCTACTGAGTTTAGTGATATGTGCACACCGTGAGCTGTGTATTTCATCCGGATCGTGCTTCGATATTCGATTGTTTATGATGAATGATGATATCGTATGACGAATTACAGTTCGGCTGCGTTCACTTTCGGTGCGGTTACACCTAATGTTTTATTACGTGTGCTGTAGCTGCTATGATGAGGTCTGCAGCTGCCTTTCTTTGTTTGAATCCTTCAATGAGGTGAAATGTTAAGTTGGATTATTCCACTGGCGCGGGCGATTGAGCATGTATCATGTTTACAATAGCTCGATGACGATCGAGTATAACCTGTAGCACATGATGTCCCCTACCGTAAGAGGGTATTTCATTTGAATCAACCTTAACGTTGTTGTCGCAATTTCTATTATTGTGGCTATTCATGATTGTACAAATAATTAACGACGGTGGTTTCTGTTGCCTTCCATCGGTTTGTTTACGGTTGGCTCCTCTAGCCTTTGACTAAAAAGTCTCACCCACAAGGCAGTGGGGTTGTTTTACTTCAGGGTACCCTCTCTTAGCCTTTTACTTTCCCGAGTATACCTGCAAGGCTGCAGGGCAGCCGCGGGTGTTACTGTTTACTGCATACAGTAGCAGGTAAAATTACCCGACCTGATACTAAGAGTGATTAAAACGCAACAAAAAGGTGATTCCTAAGCTTCATACAAACAAATTAAAGAATTAACAGGAAGAGCAAAAACTGGATTTAAGATCAAAGGAAGGAGAACTGTTAATTGAAAAACGATGGACAGAAGACATTACAGATCTTTATAATGATAAACGAACATAAGTAAATTTTAAGGATAATGGGAAGGACCAGAAATACTCAAAGAAGAAGTGGAAGATTCCTTGTGCAATATAAAAGCAGGAAAAGCTCCTGGACCAGATAATATAACTAAAGAAGAGATTGAAGCCATGGGTGATTTTGGAATAGAAATAATAATAAAAATATTGAATGATATATACAACAGCAGATATATACCAGACGACCTGCTCAAATCAATATTCATAGCCCTACCAAAGAAATCGGGTGCGATTGAATGTGATGATCATCGCACAATAAGCCTTATGAGGCACATGACTAAGATATTACTAAGAATCATCATGCGAAGAGTGCGAAACAAAATCAGTCCAAAAATTAGTGATGAACAGTGTGGTTTTGTTGAAGATAAAGGAACCAGCAATGCCATTTATATCATAAGATCTTTAGTAGAAAGAGCCATAGAGGTGATAACAGATCTATACCTATGTTTCATAGATTATACCAAGGCATTTGACAAAGTAAAGCACCAAAAATAATCAACATTTTAGAAAGCATAAACGTAGACAGCAAAGATCTATGAATAATAAAGAACATGTACTGGCAATAAACAGCGACCATAAGTACTGGAAATCAGTTGGGAATGTTTCAACAAACAAAACAGTGTGCTAAGCAAGGTTGTGTGCTGTCACCAGATTTGTTTAATATGTATAGTGAGATTATTTTATATTATATATATATATATATTATAGTAAGATCCATAAGGGGCATGCCTGGAATAACAATAGGAGGCCATAATATAAATAATCTAAGGTATGCTGATGATACAGTCTAAATCGCTAAGCGTGAAAATGAGTTTCATGAAATTATATACATTATAATGAAAGAAAGCAAAAAATAAAGGAGCCTTAATAGCAAAAAGACAGAGGTAATGGTAACAACAAAGAAAAAGTCATCACTGCAGTGCACAATAAAGACAAGTGGAACAATATTAAAACAGGTAAATGCATTTAAATATCTGGGAACATTGTTAACCCAGATTGTAGATGTACAGCAGAGGTGAGATGCAGAATGGCTCAGGCAAAAGCAGCTTTTCAAAAAATGAGGAAGATACTATGCAATCCATTTTTAACAACAGAAACAAGAAAAAGAGTTCTTAAATGTTATGTAGAGCCAGTCTTAACATAAAGATGTGAATCATGGACAATAGGACAAAAAAAAAAAACAAGAAAATCACTGGAAGCTGTAGAAATGTGGTTTTACAGAAGAATATTGAGAATATCATGGACAGCTAAAAAGAGTAATGAAACTTTCTTAAAGAGGCCAAAGTAAAAAGGAGCTAATATCCCATATGAGGAAGAAACAATCATCATTTTTGGCCATGTAATGAGAAGAGAACAGCTGGAATATATTGTGACAACTGGGAACATTGAAGGACGAAGAGATAGGGGAAGCAAAGAGAAAAGATACCAGACAGCTTAAAAGAATG
This sequence comes from Megaustenia siamemsis, assembly GCA_032433765.1. Classification (NCBI taxonomy): domain Eukaryota; kingdom Metazoa; phylum Mollusca; class Gastropoda; order Stylommatophora; family Ariophantidae; genus Megaustenia; species Megaustenia siamemsis. The sequence goes on from JAVIAB010000050.1 coordinate 66,494,800, forward strand.
GCTTGGCAGAAGGTCAAAAATATAAATGATAAATAGCTGTGTGGACCGAAAGTTGTGGAGAAATATGATCACCAGCAGGCACGGTACTTGATGAAGATATCATCAACCGTCACCTACAATTAGCAAACTCAGTGATCCTGTACATACTTACTACGACGAAAGTGTCACTAAATAATCCAAATTAATAAACTGTTTTCCAGTCGGATCAATCAACAATTACGGCCGCTGTAACTCATATTATTTTCTTTACCCCGTTATCTTTCTGGTTGAATTTTCTGTAATTGTTGAGGTAATCACGCATTTTAAGACTATTCTTTAGGTAAGTACAAATATAAATAAGGAGAGATAGAAAAAGAAAGAAATGGGAAAATAATACCAAAGAATGGACAGACCTCAACTTCGCAGAGTCACAAGGAGGGACTGTATTAGTGGATAACTTTGTCAAGTCTGTTAGGTGTATCCTAACGACCTCCAGGATCATCGGGTTAGGAATGATGTGAGGAACTATCCTGATTGCCTAGCCAAGGATCTGTTGTATAGATGCTGAATCTACTAAGATAACGATAGTCCAAATGTATGTTTTAGGGATGTAGAGTAACGGTAAATAAATATTGCCTCCCCTGCCTTGATAGACTTACCAACAATATGGCGATATTGATCTTATTTCTCTATGACCATGGCACATTTTTGGTTATCGTATCACGCCAGACCAGCCGCGATAGTTCAGGGGTTAGTGAACTGGACTACAGAGGACAAGGGGTAGGGTTCGATCCCAACCTACGGCTTCACAGCTTCCGGGTTCACCCAGCCTTTAATGGGTAGCAGATTTTTTTTTTTGGGTAAGTAAAGTGGCACGGGCGTAATACTGACCACATTACCCCAAAAATCGTGTGTTGAAGGTCTGTAAAATGTATGGTCACTAACGCCATATTCCCTATACGCCACTTGGTGTGACAGGAGCTCTTTACTTTTACTTTTTTTTACTATCACGCCAGACCGCTTCCCCCCCCCCCCCCCCCCCCATCTCTGATACCTATTTTTAGAGGCTGGGTGAATCCTAAAAATTGATCGGTCAGAAAAAAAAACCCACACTTGTGGTAATCAAACCCGGAGCCACTCAGCTACCGAGACTCCATGTAGAGTAATTTTTATTATTTGATACACATAAAATGAGGGAGCTCCTAAGAAACATCAGGAAGAAATAATAAACATTTTTCGGGCACATCATGAGAAGAGGAAAGTTGGAATACGTGGTTACAACTGGCAATATAGTGGGAAAAAGAGATCGTGGACGACAGAGAGAATATGCTGAATAGCTTGATTTCATGACACGGAAAACAGTCAACAACAGAACTTATACTATGCAATGTGGACAGGGATTTGTGGAAGGACATGGTCGTCTACTCCAACCGGTATGGCACATGATAATGATAATCCTGTGGACGTGTTATTGTTTTTCGCTCAGCTGTCAATGATTTCTATCAAAGACTAGAATATGACAAGTGAGAAGTTTTCATCATACTCGGCTGATCTCTAAAATCAGCCCTCATAAGCTGTCAATTATGATGCTCGTGCGACAGACGATAATTATCACTCGTGAATAAAGAAAGAAAGCCACCCACAGTTTCAGCATTGTACGAGCACTAACCGTGTTTGATGGCGTTCTGACAACCTCGAGAGACAGTAGATCTTGTGATTTTGTCAGGTTTCTTTTTCATATTGGGAAGCAAGACAGAAGTGTCCATATGGGTGTGTTTTTGAACTTCGCAATATGGGCCATCTCAAATGCTGAAAAGTATATTCCGTTTTATCACTCTCCCCTTTCAGAAATCAGTTTCTTCGTGTTGGTGGTTGATCAGAAACAAATATAGGCGATACCACTTGTTCCGAGACTCAGTGATCTGCACGTATGCAATGGGTAGAGTCACTGCAGAAGTCAAACATAGGTAAGGTCTCCTTTGTCTACGTCCTAAGACATGCGGGAGTACGGGGAAATGAAAGAGCGGACAGGTTGGCTGGCTGCGCTTTGTTGAGGACGGTCAACCAATGGATCGGGCGGACATCATCATTGCCCTTCGAGAAATGGGAAGGACACAGAACTTCGATGACCACGAGTCCTCGTCACTCCTTCGGATGAAAGAGATGGGAGTTAAGATGGGCACAGTCAGAAACGAGAAACTTAGTGGGCGCATAAGAAGAGTTATTAACCAACACAGAACTGGAGTCGTCAATCGCTGGACACTTTGAGATTTGCTGAGGAGGGGATCTGAGTACCTACGGACATATTCGGAGTGCAATGATGATGACCCGCTAATAATTCAGCGAAATTTGATTAATCGTCTCATAATTTTGAGAGCTACAGCTGCAGCTGGAGGCAGGGCATACATGTTTGATTTAAGGCAGACAAACTCAGATTGAAGCAGATTGTCGCTTCTAGACGTTCACGAAATAAGAAACAGCAACACCTGTCCCAACCATCACGTGGGCATCAAGTCATGTTGCACTCAAGACTGAAAGCGTGCCGCTACAATTCGTATATAATAATTGCACACATACACAGACACACATAAATATACATACATAGACGCGCATACACACATTCACACATATACTCCTATATATATATATATATATATATATATATATATATATATATATATATATATATATATATATATATTTATAGAGCAGTAAAACAAAGTCAGGCCTCCACGCCTAAAGGTGTATAAGGAATAAGGTGTCAGTGCCCATATTTTTTTTAATGAACAGCGGTATATTGTGTTGATGTTATGGGCGGTATAACGCCAGACCGCTTCACTTTCCAATAAAAAATCAGGAACCATTTAAGTCTGGGTAAACCTAGGGACCGTCAATCATGATCGCTAATTCTTGTCCTTAGTAGCCCAGTTCACTAAAATAATAGAGGCATTTTTTGTAAGTAATTGCTTGCAATGATTATAGCTGCGAGAACCAGCTTATCAGGAAAGGTAACAAAGGCTGGAGTACAGCGCCATTTATTCCCATTAAGTAACATCAATCAATACCTCTGCCTAATCATTGACCTATATCTGGAGCATTTATTACCATCGCGTTATTCTCAGAAAATGTACCACGAATACTACTCGCCCACAAACCCAATTCTTATTAGAGCCTTAATTTTTCCAGCTTTATCACATTGAGAGCCCGTATTACATGAGCTTGATTGCCTGCTCACGCCAGTGAGTCTCAACGTGTACAAGCTATGTTTTATTATTCTCACTATCATGTATTGTTATGTACATATTTATTTTATTCAAAGATGGCTATAGAGAGGACGCTTTTTATGAGACCTGGAGTTAGAAACACCAGCAAATAATTGATTGAGTTATCTTCACTGGAAGATAAATATGGGACTATTGGTTGTATTAATAGTTATAGTATCAGTTATAGTTACAGCTATAGTTGCAGTTATAGTTACAGTTACAGTTATAGTTACAGTTATAGTTACAGTTATAGTTACAGTTATAGTTATAGTTACAGTTATAGTTACAGTTACAATTATAGTTACAGTTACAGTTACAGTTACAGTTATAGTTACAGTTATAGTTACAGTTATAGTTACAGTTACAGTTACAGTTATAGTTATAGTTACAGTTACAGTTACAGTTATAGTTACAGTTATAGTTATAGTTACAGTTACAGTTACAGTTATAGTTACAGTTATAGTTACAGTTATAGTTATAGTTATAGTTATAGTTATAGTTACAGTTATAGTTACAGTTATAGTTATAGTTATAGTTACAGTTACAGTTATAGTTACAGTTATAGTTATAGTTACAGTTATAGTTACAGTTATAGTTACAGTTATAGTTATAGTTATAGTTACAGTTATAGTTACAGTTATAGTTATAGTTATAGTTACAGTTATAGTTACAGTATAGTTATAGTTATATTTACAGTTACAGTTATAGTTATAGTTACAGTTATAGTTACAGTTACAGTTACAGTTATAGTTATAGTTACAGTTACAGTTATAGTTACAGTTATAGTTACAGTTATAGTTACAGTTATAGTTACAGTTATAGTTACAGTTAGTCGAAGGCCCCAGCATCACTGCAAATGAATTAAAATCCATAATAGCTCAACCGCCCGTGACAGTGGAATCATCCGAATTAACATTTAATCTTATTGAAGGATCCAAACAAAGAAATGCAGCAGTTGCAGTCCCCATCATAGCACCAACAGCACACGCCAAAAGACATAATGCGTAGTCGCACCTAAAGTGAATTATTCTTCAAGTAAGTAAAAATAGAAATAAGGAGAGATAGACAAAGAAAGAAACTGTCCTTCGTCATACGATATCATCATTCATCGCAAGCTATCGAAATATCGAAACACGATGCAGATGAAAAACACAGCTCATGGTGTGAACATTGCACTAAACTCAGTAGCTCCGGCAGCAAGCCGGGCTTGGAATATGAGGAAACTGAAACAAGAAACATTTTTCAGACAAAGCCCCAAAGGTTTCTGCTACCTATCTACCATATTAACCCGACGTCCTATTTTATTAATATATCATTAAGAACATTAAGTCACATACCTGCTATTGTATGTACCTATGACTTTTTATAACCTACAGTTGTTCATCAGTCCAATAAATATCGAGAGTGGAGGCAATTCTGTTCTCAAAAACGTCTTACTGAAGGAGTATGTAAAATAAAGTACCCCCGTCACGCCAAGTGGCGTATAGGGAATATTGTGTTAGTGACCATAAATTTTACAGACCTTCGGCACACGATTTTTGGGGTAATGTGGTCGGTATTACGCTTGTGCCACTTTAGTTTCCCAGAAAAAATCCGGTACCCATTAAAGGCTGGGTGAACCTGGAAGCCGTCGATTGGGATCGAACCCTACCACTTGTCCTTTGTAGGCCAGTTCACTAAACATTGTTATTCGATATATATATATATATATATATATATATATATATATATATATATATATATATATATATATATATATATATTCATTCATTTTTCTCAAAGGCCAAAAACGGCACAAAGGGCAGAATTCATAGTTCTCCATGATGGTTTTTTTTTTTTTTTGCGTTCTCCGGCTTTTACCTTTGACGAAGTCCCTAGAGACTAGGAACTGAATTTTGCTTGTTAATCCGTTTTTCGCTTGCAGTGGTGTGCACAGGGGTCCCTCGCCGTACAGGCAGATAACTCCGTCTTCGGGGGTACTCATATTTTTTCCGCCCATGAGTAATTGACGTTTCAACCCGGGCCTCGCTGTTGAGACCAGGAGTGGTTGCCGCAGTCATAAATAAAAATCCCAACTGGTGCAGCCGGGATTTGAACCCACATCCTCTCTGTCTCGAGGCCGGTGTCTTGATTCGAGACCAACCAGTTCCCCACTCCACGATTGACCAATTGCTGTTAATTCCTGTAGATCTTGATTGTTTCTTAGAACACCATGGCTGAGCCTTACCTAGTAATTGTTTCTTAGAACACCATGGCTGAGCCTTACCTAGTAATTGTTTCTTGTAGCGATTGTCTTGGTTTTCATTGTTTTCTTTTGCCAGATGGTTTCCACATGAATGCCTGATGGGGAAGTCTTTCTTTTTTTCCCCACTCTCTGCACACAAATATATGTATATACATATGTATGCTAAGTGCAATAAAATCTGGGATAATTTGTGTTCTATTTTTTCACTCAAATGTCTAATTAAGGATATGGCTGAAATAGAATGCTAACTAATTTTTACTTTGATATAAAAAGTGAATGTTCCCTCCACGTCTTGCTAGGCGTATGGGGATTATAATGTTAGTGACTATATTTTTCTATGACCACGGCACACTTTTGTATGATGTGGTCGGTGTCACGACAGGCCGCCTTTGCTTTCCAGAAAATTCTCTGGTACCCATTTTTAGAGGTCTGGTGAACCTAGAGCCTTGTCAGTCCGGAAAAAAAAATCCACTACTGCTGGGGATCGAACCCGAAACCTGCTCAAGAACCGAATACACTAACCACTCAGCCACCGAGGCTCGTATCTTGTCATAACCGTCGAGATAAATCTGATAATAGTAGATGATTTGACGAAAATGTGTGTTTTTGTTTGATGAAACATTCGCAATTAACTGCTTGCTCTAATAATTAATGTTTGTTGTCCGTATATGTTCATTTTTATTCTCATAACTCTAGTATTAACATTCTAATACTTTTTCAAAATATTGATAATTCTGTACGAATTTCTTTGCCAAGTTGCTTGGCGTAGTCAAAGAAACATCAGTATAGATTTGATTTTACATCCGTTAAATATCTATAAATGTTGTTGCTATATGTAATGTATCACTGGAGTCTGTAGAAATGTGGTTTTACAGAAGAATGTTGAGAGTACCATGGACAGCTAAGAAGAGTAATGAAAACAATCTGAAA
>JAVIAB010000050.1:66503716-66513716 GCA_032433765.1 Megaustenia siamemsis
AACGGGTCACGGACAACAGTGATCACAGTGCAGGGGCAAGCACTGGTAACATAAACAACAGCCTTTACTCTGCGACAGAACTAGCACAGTGGCGGAGGACAATGTAACATACACACAACAGTGCTCAGAGGACAATGTAACATACACAAACAGTGCTCAGAGGACATGTAACATACACACAACAGCTCAGAGGACAATGTAACATACACACAACAGTGCTCAGAGGACATGTAACATACACACAACAGTGCTCAGAGGACAATGTAACATACACACAACAGTGCTCAGAGGACAATGTAACATACACACAACAGTGCTCAGAGGACAATGTAACATACACACAACAGTGCTCAGAGGACAATGTAACATACACACAACAGTGCTCAGAGCCAAAATAATGGAGAAACAATCGCGATCATACAGACATATCATCATCATCATCATCATGCGCCGTACCGGTTGGCGTTGGCGATCATGTCCTCCCACAATCTTCTATCCACAGTGCATCGTATGAGTTCTGTTGTTGACTGTTTTCCATGCCATGACATCAACCTATCCAGTATTTTCTCTCTTTGTCGTCCGCGATCTCTATTTCCTTTTATTTTGCCAGTTGTAACCAAGTATTCCAACTTTCCTCTTCTCATGACGTGCCCAAAATGTGTAAATATAAATTTGTGGTTTGTCGTGATTATTCCAGACAATATTAGAAGGTAGTTTGCCATTCCTTTCCTTCTTGGCAGTGACTGTACTAGTCGGCTGCTCCCATAACATCATCCACCACCTGCTCCAATGGCTTCACATAACCCTGATAGGGAGGCTAAACGGGAGCTCCACCTTGCCCAAGGGTGTCCCGATTCAGACATAACGTAAATAAAATTGAATAGATGCAAATTAGCATGCCCAATCAAAGGAAGTATACCAACAAGGATGATAACAAGCGATAACACAAAAGAGAACGAAATATACGTACCAGAAAACAGCAGAAGAGAGGAAGAAATAAATGAAATACTATTTGCAGACGACCAAGTTCTGATACATGAAACAACTGAGGACCTGCAAGAACATATCAACAGGCTAAACAACACTTGTAAACAATACAACATGAAGATCAACATAAACAAAACCGAAGTAATGGCAATAGCGGGAAAGAAGGAAAAAGTAAACATCATAATAGATAATACACTCTGAAGCAAGTAGACAATTTTAAATATCTGGGTAGCACGTTAACACAAGACAATAACCAAGAGACAGAGATAGATATAAGGTGTAACAAAGCATGCCAAGTTATAGGCCAAGTATCAACACTATTGAAAAACAAAGCAATAACTACGGAAGCAAAAAGGGCAATATACAAATCAATTTTTCTACCAGCTCTGTGCTATCAGTGCCAGAATTGGACGCTGGACTCTAGAACAATAAGAAAGATAACGACCACCGAAATGAAATGTGTCAGAAGAATTACAGGAAACAGCTTAAGGGACAGAGTAAGAAACGCCGACCTGAGGAAGAAACTCGAAATGAACCGGCCATCGAATACACAAAGAAACAACAGATAAATTGGTTCGGCCACATAACAAGACAAGAAGAACTAACAATGACTCAAAGAGCCATAAACAAACGCTGCGAAAACGCCAGAGTAAGAGGAAGACCGAGAAAGGATGGATAAAGGGAATACTAGAGTCACTAGGAGGGATAACACCAGAACAGGCCAGCAGAAGAGCAAAGAATCTCAGATTGTAGCTCCCCTTGACGCCAACGGCAATGGAGGAAGGATAGAAGAAGAAGATCTATCTATCTATCTATCTATCTATCTATCTATCTATCTATCTATCTATCTATCTATCTATCTATCTATCTATCTATCTATCTATCTATCTATCTATCTATCTATCTATCTATCTATCTATCTATCTATCTATCTATCTATCTATCTATCTATCTATCTATCTATCTATCTATCTATCTATCTATCTATCTATCTATCTATCTATCTATCTATCTATCTATCTATCTATCTATCTATCTATCTATCTATCTATATATCTATCTATCTATCTATCTATCTATCTGTCTATCTATCTATCTGTCTATCTATCTGTCTATCTGGCTATCTATCTATCTATCTATCTATCTATCTATCTATCTATCTATCTATCTATCTATCTATCTATCTATCTATCTATCTATCTATCTATCTATCTATCTATCTATCTATCTATCTATCTATCTATCTATCTATCTATCTATCTATCTATCTATCTATCTATCTATCTATCTATCTATCTATCTATCTATCTATCTACTACCTACCTATCTATGTATCTAGTCTCTCCTTTCTTTAACCACTGATTATAATTGTTCACTGGCCTCATCACGTAATAAAGGAACTAACGAAATTTACCTTATTCATTGCGTTCACCTTATCACTAAAGGAACAGTTATACTTCTTTGTCACCCGTCCTTAAAAGGGCGGTATTGACGTAACTGCGCTGTGTTACCGTTTTTAATCAAAATGTGATATTTCCACCTTTCAATCCATACATCCGTCTTCGGCATGACGTTCTTGAGTACCGGGTTACCTTCCCTGTTCGACCCCTACTCACTTGGCTAGACTAGACTGGTGTTAGTCTGTTACTAGAGGCACATCAATGAGCTGAATCAGGGCCTAAATGCCTCCATTCCACCGATCCTGGCGCAGGTCATGAGTCACAAACATATTTCAACTTTTTTGCCGAATCGCCCCGCCTTTGCCCCCACCCCCTTTTCCAATCACTTTAAATTCACATTTTTAAATAACTTCTTTTAATATTCTTATAAGTAAACATAACTGTTAGCTTCAAATGAATAATGTTGCACGCACGTTTCATAATAGATTAAATGACACTGTTCAACTCTCAAAGCAAAATCATGTTGCTATTTTGAAAGGTGCCATGGCACAATAAATAAGACACACTCTATCAACGGAAACAGTGACAGATAAATAGAGAGGTGTAGATGTGAAACTGAGAACTAGGTGTAGAATCGTTTAAAACAGGGCAGAGAATAACAAACGGAGCGAGAATACAATTCCAAAAAAACTATACGCAGGTGTCATTTTCTTTACAACCTCTGTTAATTTATTCCAAAGTTTCGTACCTGCTGGCTTTGGTGGTTATGTCTCTCTACAGGTTTATGTCTTTAAAAATGTCGATAGTTTCTGTTGCCGATTTAATACAAAATTATTCTCTTAAATAGTATGTTATATTTATAGTATTTCTTCTCTCAATTTCCTTCCCTCTTATCTTCCCTCAATTTTTCCTGTTGTCATAATATATTCCTCGTGTTTCCTTCTCACTAAAAGATCCCCGAAAATATTATTGTTTCCCCCTAACGTTGGCTGACAACAAGCTTTCTGTTGTTGTGGCTTATTTTCAACCTTCCTTGTACTATTATTTGGGTGTCCATTGTATTCTCAAATTGTCTTTACGACATCAAATACATCAGGGTCTGACACGGGCCAAAAGGAAAATAAAGGCCGATTGTCCGATGCAGTATTCATGAGTTGTACAAGTCAGAGCTTTTATTTCATCCCCTATTCGATATAACCTCAGAGAGACCGTCACAAAATAGGAGCTTCCAATAAACATAAGAAAAACATAATCGACATGTTTCGGGCACATCATGAGAAGAGGAGAGTTGGAATATTTGGTTTCTTCTTCTTCTACCTTTCAGCTCCCTGTAGGTCTACAGCAAACACTTTCCAAGCCGTTCTGTTTCTTGCTATAAGATCATTCCATGTCTTCCCGCCATCTTCATCTCTGCTTCCATCTGTCTTCTCTAGGAATATTTTGGTCTTCATCTGTGTCTTTTTCCCTTGGTGTTCCAGAAAAGGGCCTCCTGTGTAATACTCTCAGTTGACTTTCGCAGTGGGTGTCCCATCCAGTGCTATCTTCTGCGCTTTTCTCTTTATCCGCAGGTATTTGACAGGTTCATTTCCATAATTCTATGTTAGTGATTTTGTCCTGCCATTTCCATCCTTTTATTCTGAGTAAGCAAATGCGTGGTTTACAAGTGACAAAATACAGGGAAATGACAGATCGCGGACGACAAAGAGAAAAGATACTGCATAGCTTGGTGTCATGGTACGGAAAACAGTCAACAACACAATTCTTGTGATACACTGAGAATAGAGAATTGTGGAAGTATGTTATCGCCTACGCCAACCGGTATGGTAAATGATGATGATAAATATGCTTGACTATCCTACCTTAATTCAAACCTCGGTTTAGAGTACATGTTCGGCGACCCGATCTTCAGGTGTTCTCTACATTCTTCTGCAGAACTATCTTTATGCCGTCACCAACAATATGTTCGTGCCTTTTGTCAGATTGTCTAGGACTTACTTTCATATATCAGGACTCACTTTCATGTATCAGGACTCACTTTCATATATCAGGGCTTACTTACATATATCAGGACTCACTTTCATATGTTAGGACTTACTTTCATATATCAGGACTCACTTTCATATGTTAGGACTTACTTTCATATATCAGGACTCACTTTCATATATCAGGGCTCACTTACATATATCAGGACTCACTTTCATATATCAGGACTCACTTTCATATATCAGGGCTCACTTACATATATCAGGACTCACTTTCATATATCATGACTTACTTTCATATGTTAGGACTTGCTGCCATATATCAGGACTTACTTCCAGATGCCAGGGCTTATTTTTACATGTCAGGACTTACTTCCAGATGCCAGGGCTTATTTTTACATGTCAGGACTTACTTCCATATGTCAGGACTTACTTTCATATGTTAGGACTTCCTTCCATATATCAGGACTTACTACCATATGTTAGGACTTACTTTCATATAGCAGGACTTATTTCCATATATCAGGACTTCGCTTCATATATCAGGACTTACTTCCATATGTCAGGGCTTACTTTCATATGTCCTGACTTACTTTCATATTTCAGGACTTACTTTCATATGTCAAGAGTTACTTGAATAAGCCAGGACTTACTTCCATTTGTCAGGACTTAATTTCACATGTCAGGACTTACTTCCAGATGTCAGGGCTTATTTTTACATGTCAGGACTTACTTTCATATATGAGGACTTACTTTGATATGTCGGGACTTACTTTCATATCCCAGGACTTTCTTTCATTTATCAGCACTTACTTTCATATATCATGACTTACTTTCATTCGTTGGGACTTGCTTTCATATATCAGGACTTACTTCCATATGTCGGGACTTATTTCATTAAGTCCTGACTTACTTTCATATGTCATGACTTACTTTCATATGTCAGGACTTATTTTTATATGTCCGGATTTACTTTCACATGCTAGGACTTACTTTAATATGTCAGGACCTACTTTCACATATCAGAACTTACTTCCATATGTCAGGACTTAACGTTCACATGCCAGGACTTACTTTCACGCGTGGGGACTTCAAAATTTCTGGACTCACTTTCACACGTTAGCACTTACTTCCATATGTTAGGACTGGCTCTAACTAAGACCGAATAGCTTTTTGTCCTATCTTCTGTGTTAAAGATGAGTTGGGATAATAATGGTCGCAGATGTTAGTTATTGTTATTATTAGTTATTAGTTATTTGCAGGTCATGATCATTGCACTCCGAACATGTCCATAGGTGCTCAGTTCCCCTCCTCAGCAATTCCCTCAGTGTCCAGCGACTGACGACTCCAGTTCTATGTTGGTTGATAAGTCTTCTTACACGCCCACTAAGTTTCTCATTTCTGGCTGTGCCCAACTTAACTCCCATTTCCATCAACCGAAGAAGTGACGTAGATCTGTGTTTGTCGAAGTCCTGTGCCCTTCCCACATCTCGGAGGGCATTGATGATGTCCGCCCGATCCATTGGTTGCCCGTCCTCAACGACAGCGCAGCTAGCCAACCTGTCCGCTCTTTCATTTCCCCGTACTCCCGCATGTCCAGGGACATAGACAAAGGTGACCTTACGTATTTTGGATTTCTGGGACGACTCTACCCATTGCATGCGTACGGATCCCGCCTCCACTTTTTTTTATCATGCTCATCGAATCACTCAGTATACATGAGTGGGTGTAGTCTTGTGACTCTAACCATTTGAATGCCTTGGTCACTGCCATCGCCTCCATTATCATGCTACTCGTGGTCACGACGTATGCACCACTGTCTTCTTTGACTATTCTGCCTGCCGAGCGTGCTGTAAATGCCCATGCACTTCTTTAGTGTCGTATTACAGATCCGTCTGTATAGATGACTGCATCTTTTTTATCGGTGTTATCGCAGATGAGACCGCTGACCTCAGCATTAACCACGACCGGGTTCTGTTCCCTACTTTTCCTGTCGAGTGTGACAATACACGAGAAAGTCCCCTTGAATGACGTAGGCACCGGTATCCACTCCTCACCAACGCTGATATTGGTAAGCCCACATACCTGTTTGACGACATCTTCTGCTCGGTCCACCCATGATTTGCCTCTTTTTAGCCTGTCACCTTTCTCTGTGTTGAGCACGTGGTGCAATGGATGCTCTGTATCTGTACAAATCTTCAGGTAAGCTCGTGCAATCCAGATCTTGATTCTGTCATCCATGGTTGGAAAGTCAAGAAGATACCTCATTGCTACACATGGAGTGTCCCTCGTACATCCCAGGATAATGCGCATGGCTTCATTTTGTATTTTCTCCAACCTATCAATTTGAGTCGTACTGACAGTAAGAATTGCCAGGGCATATTCGATAGGTGCGAGGACTAATCCCTGGAACAGAAGAATAAGTAGCCTCTGCTCGATGTTGGCAGCTGCCATAACCTTCAAGGCGGCTAATCCTTTGCGGGATTTTGTTATCACATGGTCGACTTGGTCCCGAAAACACAGGCTGCGATCAAACTTAACTCCGAGGATGTCATCAACTTGTCCCTGGTCACCTCATCAACTCCCATTAGTACTACCGGTGTGGTCGTATGAACGATATGATTGTTAAGGGAGAACCATGAAACTGATGCTTTATTAGGATTAACCACGGCACCTGATACCCCACACCAGGAAGAAATGCGATCGAGTTCGTCTTGCATTGTAGAAGCGATTCCCTGTCTGTCTCTTCCCTGTCGATATACCAGAATATCATCAGCAAAAGTCATAGTTCTCCCCCTCCCATCCAGCTGTTGTTCCGTGATCGTTATTGTGTACACGTTAAATAGAACTGGTGACAATGGTGAGCCTTGTGGCAGCCCTGGGCAAATGGATGTTGGCTCGGAAGACCAACTTCCACATCTGAGTATCACCTTCCTCTGAAACAGTGCCGCGGCGATCCATCTAATGAGGAAGGGGTGCACCCCAGTTTGAGGAGCATATGCATGAGATATTCAAATGGTACCCTGTTGTATGCATCCTCCAGATCTACAGCAGCAGCACATGTCTCCTCTCGTCTGGTGAAGCCTTCGAAGACGTCATAGGAAAATACTGCCGCATTGAGCCATGTCTCTTAGTTATATCTATAACCTCCGAGTGTGGGTGGGAATACGCGTTTCTGTTCAAGGTGACAGGTGAGGACACGGGCAACTATTTTCTCCAGCAGCTTGCCCGCAGTGTTCTGCATTGTGATGATTCTGTAGGCACTGATCTGAGAATGGTCCTTGTTTGGCTTCGGTAGCGGTAGTAAGTAGCTGTGTAGCCACTCTTCCTTAATCTGGCCACTCCGAATGCTGGCATTAAACTCATTGGCCAGTTTTGTCAAGTCGTCGTCAGCTAAATTGCCTATGTCATCGTACCGAACACCATCTGGACAAGGAGCAGTGTTGTGTGACCTTTAAAGTGTCGTGCGAATGGTATCGGTTGTGATTGTGAGATCTTCTTCCAGCACTACATCCTTACACAATTTTGACAGCGATCCCCGTATCCTCAATCTTACAGCCTCATTTATTTGGTCCGCCTGCTCAATGCAGCGGGCAAGCAGGGCCTTCCCTTAGTATACAATCAGATATGTTTTGCGAGTGTGCGTGTTTTTTTTTTTTGTACACTTTACATTATGTGTCTCCGTCACTGTTTTGTTTGAAACGTTTGGGTCATGCTAGATGCTTTTCCTGGTCTGTGCTGCTTCATTTATCTATCGCCCTTCTGGATCTGTCTTTGACTACATGGAGAATGCTGCCTGATAGTGGCCTGTCTTACACATCAATACCAATTTACCATCTCATCAGTCTGCATACACTTCAAAAAGTGCTCCGACTGCAATGAAATTGACTCAATGAATAGAATAGAAATATTTGAAACAACTGTACAATTCACATGTTTTGTCTAGCAACATATATTATTGATATCTACATGGTTGTTTCTATTCTATTCTATATATTCAATAGAATATATCTGAATATATATATACATCATCATCATCATCATCATCATCATCAACATCATCAGCATCAGCATCAACATCATGTGCCATACCGGTTGGCGTAGACGATCATGTCCTTCCACAATCTTCTATCTACAGTGCATCGTATCAGTTCTGTTGTTGACTGTTAACCATGACACCAAGCTATCCAGTATTTTCTCTCTCTGTCGTCCGGGATCTCTCTTTCCTTTTATTTTGCCAGTTGTAACCAAGTATTCCAACTTTCCTCTTCTCATGATGTGACCAAAAAATGCTGATTGTTTCTTTCTGATATTTTTTTAGGAGTTCCCTTTTTGCGTTGGCCTCTTTTAGAACTTCCTAATTGGTTTCTTTAGCTGTCCAGAGAACTTTCAACCTTCTTCTGAGAAATCCCATCACTGTGGCCTCTAATCGTTTTTTCATATGTTTGTCCACTGTCCATGATTCGCTTCCATAGGTCAGAATTGGTTCTATATAGCAACGATGAGGCTTCTTACTCATTTCTATTGACATAGATTTCTTGCAAAAGATATTTTTTATATATTTATAAATTGTTGTAGTCTCTTAAGCTTTTGAGAAAAGGTTTGCTGTTAATGAAGTAATCTGTGATATTTCGTTACTACCTATATCTGATGTTGAGAAATAGGATGCACCTTATAATTAATTGTCGTTTCTTAATGTGGGCCAATAAAGGGCTATCATAATGTATATAGGTATCTAAGATGACGTTAATGATGAGTTTATGGAACTAGGTTAAGGGTATTGTATTGAGAAGGAAACAGGTGGAAGATATATCTGTGACAACTTGAAATACTGGAGGAAGTAGGTGTAGACAAAAACAGTGGGAAAAGATAGAAGAAAAAATTGAATGGTAGAGCGTTAAAGGGAGAGTTGAGAAATATTTGTAGAGAATGAAAGATATTGAGAGGCATGATCATCTGCGCCAGGAGGGATGTTGCTTGAAGATGATAATAATATGATAATGATGATGATAACGATGATAATGATTATGAAGATGATGATAGTGATGATCCTGATGGTGACGCCGGTGATAATGATGATAAAGACGATAATGATGATGAGGAGGAGGATGATAACGATGATGCTGATGATAATGATGATTATAACGATAATGTTGATGACAGTAATGAGAATGATGATGAAGATGATGATATTGATAATGATGATAATAATGAAGAAGATGATGATGACGATTATTATGATGATGATAATTATAATGATTATGGTGATAATGATAAACTCATGATAATGTTAGTGATGGTGATAAGATAATGATTGTGATGATGATTATAATGATGTGGAAGATGATGATAATGAAGATGAAGTTGATATGTTACGACAGTGATATTGATAATAATAACGATGATACTTGTAATAATGATGATGGCTATGATGATGATGATGATGATGATAAACCTGATTATTTCAATGATGACGTTGATGATGATATGATGATACTTATGGTGAAGATGATGATACGACGGTGTTGATGCAGCTGATATGATAGTTATGATGATGATGTTGATGGTGATGATTACAATGATGATGACGACATGGTGGTAATTATGATGACGATATTGATGAAGATGACG